>OU015667.1:0-22500 GCA_907165275.2 Zygaena filipendulae
ACCTAACCTAACCTAACCTAACCTAACCTAACCTAACCTAACCTAACCTAACCTAACCTAACCTAACCTAACCTAACCTAACCTAACCTAACCTAACCTAACCTAACCTAACCTAACCTAACCTAACCTAACCTAACCTAACCTAACCTAACCTAACCTAACCTAACCTAACCTAACCTAACCTAACCTAACCTAACCTAACCTAACCTAACCTAACCTAACCTAACCTAACCTAACCTAACCTAACCTAACCTAACCTAACCTAACCTAACCTAACCTAACCTAACCTAACCTAACCTAACCTAACCTAACCTAACCTAACCTAACCTAACCTAACCTAACCTAACCTAACCTAACCTAACCTAACCTAACCTAACCTAACCTAACCTAACCTAACCTAACCTAACCTAACCTAACCTAACCTAACCTAACCTAACCTAACCTAACCTAACCTAACCTAACCTAACCTAACCTAACCTAACCTAACCTAACCTAACCTAACCTAACCTAACCTAACCTAACCTAACCTAACCTAACCTAACCTAACCTAACCTAACCTAACCTAACCTAACCTAACCTAACCTAACCTAACCTAACCTAACCTAACCTAACCTAACCTAACCTAACCTAACCTAACCTAACCTAACCTAACCTAACCTAACCTAACCTAACCTAACCTAACCTAACCTAACCTAACCTAACCTAACCTAACCTAACCTAACCTAACCTAACCTAACCTAACCTAACCTAACCTAACCTAACCTAACCTAACCTAACCTAACCTAACCTAACCTAACCTAACCTAACCTAACCTAACCTAACCTAACCTAACCTAACCTAACCTAACCTAACCTAACCTAACCTAACCTAACCTAACCTAACCTAACCTAACCTAACCTAACCTAACCTAACCTAACCTAACCTAACCTAACCTAACCTAACCTAACCTAACCTAACCTAACCTAACCTAACCTAACCTAACCTAACCTAACCTAACCTAACCTAACCTAACCTAACCTAACCTAACCTAACCTAACCTAACCTAACCTAACCTAACCTAACCTAACCTAACCTATCCTAACCTAACCTAACCTAACCTAACCTAACCTAACCTAACCTAACCTAACCTAACCTAACCTAACCTAACCTAACCTAACCTAACCTAACCTAACCTAACCTAACCTAACCTAACCTAACCTAACCTAACCTAACCTAACCTAACCTAACCTAACCTAACCTAACCTAACCTAACCTAACCTAACCTAACCTAACCTAACCTAACCTAACCTAACCTAACCTAACCTAACCTAACCTAACCTAACCTAACCTAACCTAACCTAACCTAACCTAACCTAACCTAACCTAACCTAACCTAACCTAACCTAACCTAACCTAACCTAACCTAACCTAACCTAACCTAACCTAACCTAACCTAACCTAACCTAACCTAACCTAACCTAACCTAACCTAACCTAACCTAACCTAACCTAACCTAACCTAACCTAACCTAACCTAACCTAACCTAACCTAACCTAACCTAACCTAACCTAACCTAACCTAACCTAACCTAACCTAACCTAACCTAACCTAACCTAACCTAACCTAACCTAACCTAACCTAACCTAACCTAACCTAACCTAACCTAACCTAACCTAACCTAACCTAACCTAACCTAACCTAACCTAACCTAACCTAACCTAACCTAACCTAACCTAACCTAACCTAACCTAACCTAACCTAACCTAACCTAACCTAACCTAACCTAACCTAACCTAACCTAACCTAACCTAACCTAACCTAACCTAACCTAACCTAACCTAACCTAACCTAACCTAACCTAACCTAACCTAACCTAACCTAACCTAACCTAACCTAACCTAACCTAACCTAACCTAACCTAACCTAACCTAACCTAACCTAACCTAACCTAACCTAACCTAACCTAACCTAACCTAACCTAACCTAACCTAACCTAACCTAACCTAACCTAACCTAACCTAACCTAACCTAACCTAACCTAACCTAACCTAACCTAACCTAACCTAACCTAACCTAACCTAACCTAACCTAACCTAACCTAACCTAACCTAACCTAACCTAACCTAACCTAACCTAACCTAACCTAACCTAACCTAACCTAACCTAACCTAACCTAACCTAACCTAACCTAACCTAACCTAACCTAACCTAACCTAACCTAACCTAACCTAACCTAACCTAACCTAACCTAACCTAACCTAACCTAACCTAACCTAACCTAACCTAACCTAACCTAACCTAACCTAACCTAACCTAACCTAACCTAACCTAACCTAACCTAACCTAACCTAACCTAACCTAACCTAACCTAACCTAACCTAACCTAACCTAACCTAACCTAACCTAACCTAACCTAACCTAACCTAACCTAACCTAACCTAACCTAACCTAACCTAACCTAACCTAACCTAACCTAACCTAACCTAACCTAACCTAACCTAACCTAACCTAACCTAACCTAACCTAACCTAACCTAACCTAACCTAACCTAACCTAACCTAACCTAACCTAACCTAACCTAACCTAACCTAACCTAACCTAACCTAACCTAACCTAACCTAACCTAACCTAACCTAACCTAACCTAACCTAACCTAACCTAACCTAACCTAACCTAACCTAACCTAACCTAACCTAACCTAACCTAACCTAACCTAACCTAACCTAACCTAACCTAACCTAACCTAACCTAACCTAACCTAACCTAACCTAACCTAACCTAACCTAACCTAACCTAACCTAACCTAACCTAACCTAACCTAACCTAACCTAACCTAACCTAACCTAACCTAACCTAACCTAACCTAACCTAACCTAACCTAACCTAACCTAACCTAACCTAACCTAACCTAACCTAACCTAACCTAACCTAACCTAACCTAACCTAACCTAACCTAACCTAACCTAACCTAACCTAACCTAACCTAACCTAACCTAACCTAACCTAACCTAACCTAACCTAACCTAACCTAACCTAACCTAACCTAACCTAACCTAACCTAACCTAACCTAACCTAACCTAACCTAACCTAACCTAACCTAACCTAACCTAACCTAACCTAACCTAACCTAACCTAACCTAACCTAACCTAACCTAACCTAACCTAACCTAACCTAACCTAACCTAACCTAACCTAACCTAACCTAACCTAACCTAACCTAACCTAACCTAACCTAACCTAACCTAACCTAACCTAACCTAACCTAACCTAACCTAACCTAACCTAACCTAACCTAACCTAACCTAACCTAACCTAACCTAACCTAACCTAACCTAACCTAACCTAACCTAACCTAACCTAACCTAACCTAACCTAACCTAACCTAACCTAACCTAACCTAACCTAACCTAACCTAACCTAACCTAACCTAACCTAACCTAACCTAACCTACCCTAACCTAACCTAACCTAACCTAACCTAACCTAACCTAACCTAACCTAACCTAACCTAACCTAACCTAACCTAACCTAACCTAACCTAACCTAACCTAACCTAACCTAACCTAACCTAACCTAACCTAACCTAACCTAACCTAACCTAACCTAACCTAACCTAACCTAACCTAACCTAACCTAACCTAACCTAACCTAACCTAACCTAACCTAACCTAACCTAACCTAACCTAACCTAACCTAACCTAACCTAACCTAACCTAACCTAACCTAACCTAACCTAACCTAACCTAACCTAACCTAACCTAACCTAACCTAACCTAACCTAACCTAACCTAACCTAACCTAACCTAACCTAACCTAACCTAACCTAACCTAACCTAACCTAACCTAACCTAACCTAACCTAACCTAACCTAACCTAACCTAACCTAACCTAACCTAACCTAACCTAACCTAACCTAACCTAACCTAACCTAACCTAACCTAACCTAACCTAACCTAACCTAACCTAACCTAACCTAACCTAACCTAACCTAACCTAACCTAACCTAACCTAACCTAACCTAACCTAACCTAACCTAACCTAACCTAACCTAACCTAACCTAACCTAACCTAACCTAACCTAACCTAACCTAACCTAACCTAACCTAACCTAACCTAACCTAACCTAACCTAACCTAACCTAACCTAACCTAACCTAACCTAACCTAACCTAACCTAACCTAACCTAACCTAACCTAACCTAACCTAACCTAACCTAACCTAACCTAACCTAACCTAACCTAACCTAACCTAACCTAACCTAACCTAACCTAACCTAACCTAACCTAACCTAACCTAACCTAACCTAACCTAACCTAACCTAACCTAACCTAACCTAACCTAACCTAACCTAACCTAACCTAACCTAACCTAACCTAACCTAACCTAACCTAACCTAACCTAACCTAACCTAACCTAACCTAACCTAACCTGACCTAACCTAACCTAACCTAACCTAACCTAACCTAACCTAACCTAACCTAACCTAACCTAACCTAACCTAACCTAACCTAACCTAACCTAACCTAACCTAACCTAACCTAACCTAACCTAACCTAACCTAACCTAACCTAACCTAACCTAACCTAACCTAACCTAACCTAACCTAACCTAACCTAACCTAACCTAACCTAACCTAACCTAACCTAACCTAACCTAACCTAACCTAACCTAACCTAACCTAACCTAACCTAACCTAACCTAACCTAACCTAACCTAACCTAACCTAACCTAACCTAACCTAACCTAACCTAACCTAACCTAACCTAACCTAACCTAACCTAACCTAACCTAACCTAACCTAACCTAACCTAACCTAACCTAACCTAACCTAACCTAACCTAACCTAACCTAACCTAACCTAACCTAACCTAACCTAACCTAACCTAACCTAACCTAACCTAACCTAACCTAACCTAACCTAACCTAACCTAACCTAACCTAACCTAACCTAACCTAACCTAACCTAACCTAACCTAACCTAACCTAACCTAACCTAACCTAACCTAACCTAACCTAACCTAACCTAACCTAACCTAACCTAACCTAACCTAACCTAACCTAACCTAACCTAACCTAACCTAACCTAACCTAACCTAACCTAACCTAACCTAACCTAACCTAACCTAACCTAACCTAACCTAACCTAACCTAACCTAACCTAATCTAACCTAACCTAACCTAACCTAACCTAACCTAACCTAACCTAACCTAACCTAACCTAACCTAACCTAACCTAACCTAACCTAACCTAACCTAACCTAACCTAACCTAACCTAACCTAACCTAACCTAACCTAACCTAACCTAACCTAACCTAACCTAACCTAACCTAACCTAACCTAACCTAACCTAACCTAACCTAACCTAACCTAACCTAACCTAACCTAACCTAACCTAACCTAACCTAACCTAACCTAACCTAACCTAACCTAACCTAACCTAACCTAACCTAACCTAACCTAACCTAACCTAACCTAACCTAACCTAACCTAACCTAACCTAACCTAACCTAACCTAACCTAACCTAACCTAACCTAACCTAACCTAACCTAACCTAACCTAACCTAACCTAACCTAACCTAACCTAACCTAACCTAACCTAACCTAACCTAACCTAACCTAACCTAACCTAACCTAACCTAACCTAACCTAACCTAACCTAACCTAACCTAACCTAACCTAACCTAACCTAACCTAACCTAACCTAACCTAACCTAACCTAACCTAACCTAACCTAACCTAACCTAACCTAACCTAACCTAACCTAACCTAACCTAACCTAACCTAACCTAACCTAACCTAACCTAACCTAACCTAACCTAACCTAACCTAACCTAACCTAACCTAACCTAACCTAACCTAACCTAACCTAACCTAACCTAACCTAACCTAACCTAACCTAACCTAACCTAACCTAACCTAACCTAACCTAACCTAACCTAACCTAACCTAACCTAACCTAACCTAACCTAACCTAACCTAACCTAACCTAACCTAACCTAACCTAACCTAACCTAACCTAACCTAACCTAACCTAACCTAACCTAACCTAACCTAACCTAACCTAACCTAACCTAACCTAACCTAATCTAACCTAACCTAACCTAACCTAACCTAACCTAACCTAACCTAACCTAACCTAACCTAACCTAACCTAACCTAACCTAACCTAACCTAACCTAACCTAACCTAACCTAACCTAACCTAACCTAACCTAACCTAACCTAACCTAACCTAACCTAACCTAACCTAACCTAACCTAACCTAACCTAACCTAACCTAACCTAACCTAACCTAACCTAACCTAACCTAACCTAACCTAACCTAACCTAACCTAACCTAACCTAACCTAACCTAACCTAACCTAACCTAACCTAACCTAACCTAACCTAACCTAACCTAACCTAACCTAACCTAACCTAACCTAACCTAACCTAACCTAACCTAACCTAACCTAACCTAACCTAACCTAACCTAACCTAACCTAACCTAACCTAACCTAACCTAACCTAACCTAACCTAACCTAACCTAACCTAACCTAACCTAACCTAACCTAACCTAACCTAACCTAACCTAACCTAACCTAACCTAACCTAACCTAACCTAACCTAACCTAACCTAACCTAACCTAACCTAACCTAACCTAACCTAACCTAACCTAACCTAACCTAACCTAACCTAACCTAACCTAACCTAACCTAACCTAACCTAACCTAACCTAACCTAACCTAACCTAACCTAACCTAACCTAACCTAACCTAACCTAACCTAACCTAACCTAACCTAACCTAACCTAACCTAACCTAACCTAACCTAACCTAACCTAACCTAACCTAACCTAACCTAACCTAACCTAACCTAACCTAACCTAACCTAACCTAACCTAACCTAACCTAACCTAACCTAACCTAACCTAACCTAACCTAACCTAACCTAACCTAACCTAACCTAACCTAACCTAACCTAACCTAACCTAACCTAACCTAACCTAACCTAACCTAACCTAACCTAACCTAACCTAACCTAACCTAACCTAACCTAACCTAACCTAACCTAACCTAACCTAACCTAACCTAACCTAACCTAACCTAACCTAACCTAACCTAACCTAACCTAACCTAACCTAACCTAACCTAACCTAACCTAACCTAACCTAACCTAACCTAACCTAACCTAACCTAACCTAACCTAACCTAACCTAACCTAACCTAACCTAACCTAACCTAACCTAACCTAACCTAACCTAACCTAACCTAACCTAACCTAACCTAACCTAACCTAACCTAACCTAACCTAACCTAACCTAACCTAACCTAACCTAACCTAACCTAACCTAACCTAACCTAACCTAACCTAACCTAACCTAACCTAACCTAACCTAACCTAACCTAACCTAACCTAACCTAACCTAACCTAACCTAACCTAACCTAACCTAACCTAACCTAACCTAACGTAACCTAACCTAACCTAACCTAACCTAACCTAACCTAACCTAACCTAACCTAACCTAACCTAACCTAACCTAACCTAACCTAACCTAACCTAACCTAACCTAACCTAACCTAACCTAACCTAACCTAACCTAACCTAACCTAACCTAACCTAACCTAACCTAACCTAACCTAACCTAACCTAACCTAACCTAACCTAACCTAACCTAACCTAACCTAACGTAACCTAACCTAACCTAACCTAACCTAACCTAACCTAACCTAACCTAACCTAACCTAACCTAACCTAACCTAACCTAACCTAACCTAACCTAACCTAACCTAACCTAACCTAACCTAACCTAACCTAACCTAACCTAACCTAACCTAACCTAACCTAACCTAACCTAACCTAACCTAACCTAACCTAACCTAACCTAACCTAACCTAACCTAACCTAACCTAACCTAACCTAACCTAACCTAACCTAACCTAACCTAACCTAACCTAACCTAACCTAACCTAACCTAACCTAACCTAACCTAACCTAACCTAACCTAACCTAACCTAACCTAACCTAACCTAACCTAACCTAACCTAACCTAACCTAACCTAACCTAACCTAACCTAACCTAACCTAACCTAACCTAACCTAACCTAACCTAACCTAACCTAACCTAACCTAACCTAACCTAACCTAACCTAACCTAACCTAACCTAACCTAACCTAACCTAACCTAACCTAACCTAACCTAACCTAACCTAACCTAACCTAACCTAACCTAACCTAACCTAACCTAACCTAACCTAACCTAACCTAACCTAACCTAACCTAACCTAACCTAACCTAACCTAACCTAACCTAACCTAACCTAACCTAACCTAACCTAACCTAACCTAACCTAACCTAACCTAACCTAACCTAACCTAACCTAACCTAACCTAACCTAACCTAACCTAACCTAACCTAACCTAACCTAACCTAACCTAACCTAACCTAACCTAACCTAACCTAACCTAACCTAACCTAACCTAACCTAACCTAACCTAACCTAACCTAACCTAACCTAACCTAACCTAACCTAACCTAACCTAACCTAACCTAACCTAACCTAACCTAACCTAACCTAACCTAACCTAACCTAACCTAACCTAACCTAACCTAACCTAACCTAACCTAACCTAACCTAACCTAACCTAACCTAACCTAACCTAACCTAACCTAACCTAACCTAACCTAACCTAACCTAACCTAACCTAACCTAACCTAACCTAACCTAACCTAACCTAACCTAACCTAACCTAACCTAACCTAACCTAACCTAACCTAACCTAACCTAACCTAACCTAACCTAACCTAACCTAACCTAACCTAACCTAACCTAACCTAACCTAACCTAACCTAACCTAACCTAACCTAACCTAACCTAACCTAACCTAACCTAACCTAACCTAACCTAACCTAACCTAACCTAACCTAACCTAACCTAACCTAACCTAACCTAACCTAACCTAACCTAACCTAACCTAACCTAACCTAACCTAACCTAACCTAACCTAACCTAACCTAACCTAACCTAACCTAACCTAACCTAACCTAACCTAACCTAACCTAACCTAACCTAACCTAACCTAACCTAACCTAACCTAACCTAACCTAACCTAACCTAACCTAACCTAACCTAACCTAACCTAACCTAACCTAACCTAACCTAACCTAACCTAACCTAACCTAACCTAACCTAACCTAACCTAACCTAACCTAACCTAACCTAACCTAACCTAACCTAACCTAACCTAACCTAACCTAACCTAACCTAACCTAACCTAACCTAACCTAACCTAACCTAACCTAACCTAACCTAACCTAACCTAACCTAACCTAACCTAACCTAACCTAACCTAACCTAACCTAACCTAACCTAACCTAACCTAACCTAACCTAACCTAACCTAACCTAACCTAACCTAACCTAACCTAACCTAACCTAACCTAACCTAACCTAACCTAACCTAACCTAACCTAACCTAACCTAACCTAACCTAACCTAACCTAACCTAACCTAACCTAACCTAACCTAACCTAACCTAACCTAACCTAACCTAACCTAACCTAACCTAACCTAACCTAACCTAACCTAACCTAACCTAACCTAACCTAACCTAACCTAACCTAACCTAACCTAACCTAACCTAACCTAACCTAACCTAACCTAACCTAACCTAACCTAACCTAACCTAACCTAACCTAACCTAACCTAACCTAACCTAACCTAACCTAACCTAACCTAACCTAACCTAACCTAACCTAACCTAACCTAACCTAACCTAACCTAACCTAACCTAACCTAACCTAACCTAACCTAACCTAACCTAACCTAACCTAACGTAACCTAACCTAACCTAACCTAACCTAACCTAACCTAACCTAACCTAACCTAACCTAACCTAACCTAACCTAACCTAACCTAACCTAACCTAACCTAACCTAACCTAACCTAACCTAACCTAACCTAACCTAACCTAACCTAACCTAACCTAACCTAACCTAACCTAACCTAACCTAACCTAACCTAACCTAACCTAACCTAACCTAACCTAACCTAACCTAACCTAACCTAACCTAACCTAACCTAACCTAACCTAACCTAACCTAACCTAACCTAACCTAACCTAACCTAACCTAACCTAACCTAACCTAACCTAACCTAACCTAACCTAACCTAACCTAACCTAACCTAACCTAACCTAACCTAACCTAACCTAACCTAACCTAACCTAACCTAACCTAACCTAACCTAACCTAACCTAACCTAACCTAACCTAACCTAACCTAACCTAACCTAACCTAACCTAACCTAACCTAACCTAACCTAACCTAACCTAACCTAACCTAACCTAACCTAACCTAACCTAACCTAACCTAACCTAACCTAACCTAACCTAACCTAACCTAACCTAACCTAACCTAACCTAACCTAACCTAACCTAACCTAACCTAACCTAACCTAACCTAACCTAACCTAACCTAACCTAACCTAACCTAACCTAACCTAACCTAACCTAACCTAACCTAACCTAACCTAACCTAACCTAACCTAACCTAACCTAACCTAACCTAACCTAACCTAACCTAACCTAACCTAACCTAACCTAACCTAACCTAACCTAACCTAACCTAACCTAACCTAACCTAACCTAACCTAACCTAACCTAACCTAACCTAACCTAACCTAACCTAACCTAACCTAACCTAACCTAACCTAACCTAACCTAACCTAACCTAACCTAACCTAACCTAACCTAACCTAACCTAACCTAACCTAACCTAACCTAACCTAACCTAACCTAACCTAACCTAACCTAACCTAACCTAACCTAACCTAACCTAACCTAACCTAACCTAACCTAACCTAACCTAACCTAACCTAACCTAACCTAACCTAACCTAACCTAACCTAACCTAACCTAACCTAACCTAACCTAACCTAACCTAACCTAACCTAACCTAACCTAACCTAACCTAACCTAACCTAACCTAACCTAACCTAACCTAACCTAACCTAACCTAACCTAACCTAACCTAACCTAACCTAACCTAACCTAACCTAACCTAACCTAACCTAACCTAACCTAACCTAACCTAACCTAACCTAACCTAACCTAACCTAACCTAACCTAACCTAACCTAACCTAACCTAACCTAACCTAACCTAACCTAACCTAACCTAACCTAACCTAACCTAACCTAACCTAACCTAACCTAACCTAACCTAACCTAACCTAACCTAACCTAACCTAACCTAACCTAACCTAACCTAACCTAACCTAACCTAACCTAACCTAACCTAACCTAACCTAACCTAACCTAACCTAACCTAACCTAACCTAACCTAACCTAACCTAACCTAACCTAACCTAACCTAACCTAACCTAACCTAACCTAACCTAACCTAACCTAACCTAACCTAACCTAACCTAATCTAACCTAACCTAACCTAACCTAACCTAACCTAACCTAACCTAACCTAACCTAACCTAACCTAACCTAACCTAACCTAACCTAACCTAACCTAACCTAACCTAACCTAACCTAACCTAACCTAACCTAACCTAACCTAACCTAACCTAACCTAACCTAACCTAACCTAACCTAACCTAACCTAACCTAACCTAACCTAACCTAACCTAACCTAACCTAACCTAACCTAACCTAACCTAACCTAACCTAACCTAACCTAACCTAACCTAACCTAACCTAACCTAACCTAACCTAACCTAACCTAACCTAACCTAACCTAACCTAACCTAACCTAACCTAACCTAACCTAACCTAACCTAACCTAACCTAACCTAACCTAACCTAACATAACCTAACCTAACCTAACCTAACCTAACCTAACCTAACCTAACCTAACCTAACCTAACCTAACCTAACCTAACCTAACCTAACCTAACCTAACCTAACCTAACCTAACCTAACCTAACCTAACCTAACCTAACCTAACCTAACCTAACCTAACCTAACCTAACCTAACCTAACCTAACCTAACCTAACCTAACCTAACCTAACCTAACCTAACCTAACCTAACCTAACCTAACCTAACCTAACCTAACCTAACCTAACCTAACCTAACCTAACCTAACCTAACCTAACCTAACCTAACCTAACCTAACCTAACCTAACCTAACCAGTCCGGATCCGTCCGCCGCCCGAGCAGCAGCGTTTCGCGTCACTGGTGACATCGGCCACCAATTCGCGGCAGTGGTCACCATTTTGGTGACGTGCGCAACCAACTCGCGGCGGTGGTCATCGTTTTGGTGACACGCGCCACCAGGCTGTCAACTTTGGTTGCCCGTGTTGACAACTTCGTCCGCTTCGGTCGCCGAGGTTGACAACTTGTCAGCATTGGCCTCGGCCGACGCCAGCGGCCTGGGGCTTCGCCTACCTGCACCCATCATCAGCCTGCAGCATTGGAGGTGGCTTCTGGTGTGTTCGCCGGGGCCTGGACCTCTGCTCGCTTGATCGCGCTGCGCGCCGCGTGCCGGGGCTCCAGCCTTAGCGCGGGATCGCTGCGCCTGCTGCTGGTCTGCAGCGTGGGGCTTCGCCTTCCTGCAGCTTCGACCTGCAACAAAAGTGAGGTGAATTCGAACCTGTGATAGTGTTATAATAATCAGTGACAAAGTGGTGTGATTGACTGTTGTTTTAATGGATTAAGTGCGAAAAAAGACATATTGTGTAGTTTTTAGTGTATAAGTTGTGACCTGCGCCGCGGTGACCCCCGCCGCCGGACACGTGGCAAGCTCCCGCTGTGGTGGCTTGTGCCGCTGAGGCGTTGTTTGCGGAGGTGCCCGCCGCGGTGGCTTGCGCCGCTGAGGCGTTCGCCGCTGAGACGCCCGCCGCTGAGGCGCCCGCCGCCGGGGCGTTCGCCGCCGAGTGAAACAGCACCACCTGAAACATAAAAAGACAATATTAATTAGGATAGATATATAGATAGATAGAATAAGTGTATATAATAAGTGAATGTAAATTTTGTAAATATTTCTGAGCCGGGACACTCGGATTGAGCGCGAAGCCCGGACTGACTTCAAGACTCTAGGTTGACCCTAGATTAATATTGACTGACAATTGACCTATTTATTATTTTATTGACAATTTGACTGATATATTTTACCATTTTATTTTATACTTAACCCTATATACAACTTTTACAAATTTATTTTACCAATTTTATAGACGTGCTCCCCAAACATGTTCGGGATAAGAAGCCCTATTCGGAAAAGTGTTGACACTGACCCCCGTAAGTCCCCAATTCACGACAAAACGGTCACTATTTCCCAGGCGCCCAGTGTTAAAAACACAGGGATATACGAGGGAGGCGCGAGACCTAGAACTCCAGTTCCGGAGGAAACGGCAAAAGCGGCTTTGGCAGCTCTTCTAGGGACAAAACATAAACCAGCTCCACCATCTCAAAAAGATAGACCGAGAAGACCCTCAGTCGAACCGGTAGTAACGTCCCCTAAAGTTATTGTACATGTGGACAGGGTCGCGGAGGCCAGAGGTTGCCTGGTAAGGGCAAAAACCCATTTGACGGAGTCCCGCAACCTGAAAACGGAACTGAAAGTAGGAATCACTCGTGCTATAGAAAGACTGTATGAGTTAGTAAAGGAAGCAGAGGCGGACAAGAAAACGAGTAAAGGTGGAAAAAGGCTGGAAACAAGGGAGATAGGTACGGAGACGATTGAAACGACTAGTATAGAGTCGCGGGAACCAGAACCAAGGGACACGGGAATAAATAGAACAATTTTAGAAAGGCTGGATGAACAAACTAAATTATTAAGGGAAAATAGGGACAGAATGGAAGAAATGAAAGGGATGATTGAGAAGCAGAGCGAGGTAGTCGGGAAGGCGACGTACGCGGGCGTAGTGGCGGCCCGACCTGGTAAGTCATTGCCAGAGCGGGGTGCCCTGCACTCGGTCGTCGTCTCCTCGAAGGATGATATGGAAACCGGAGAGGAGGTGTTGAGCAGGGTGAGGAAGGCAGTGGAGGCAACGGAAGGCTGGATTCAGGTAGAGAAAGTGCGGAAAGCAAAAGATCGCAAAATAATTATGAGTTGCAGGACAGAAGAACAAAGGAAAAAAGTAAAGGAAAAGCTGGAAAAGGCAAATGACTGTCTTGTAGTAGAGGATGTTAAAAATAAAGACCCTCTTCTGGTTCTTGTGGGCGTCATGGCGTACCACAGTGATGAGGACGTCATGAGGGCCCTCAGGAACCAGAATAGGGACTTCTTCCGTGAGCTTGCTGACGGTGAAGATCGTGTCACCGTCAAATATAGGAAAAAAGCCAGAAATCCACATGCCAGCCACATCGTGCTCAGCACATCCCCAACGGTTTGGAGAAGAGCGGTTGAGGCAGGCGAAGCGTGTATAGATCTGCAGCGGGTAAGGGTCGCGGACCAGTCCCCGCTCGTACAGTGCTCCCGCTGCCTTGGCTATGGCCACGGCAGAAAGTTCTGTATGGAACCAGCTGACGTGTGTAGCCATTGCAGTGGGCCGCACCTGAAAACCGATTGCGC
This sequence comes from Zygaena filipendulae, assembly GCA_907165275.2. NCBI lineage: Eukaryota > Metazoa > Arthropoda > Insecta > Lepidoptera > Zygaenidae > Zygaena > Zygaena filipendulae. The sequence continues at coordinate 14,488 of OU015667.1, forward strand.
GGACTGGCTCGCAGGAGAGCTGCCGAGCTGCAGGAACTGCGTTAGAGCCAAGCTGCCCAACAGTCAGCACAACGCCTTTAGCGATGACTGTACCATAAGAAAAAAGTGGGACGCATTGGCTAGGGCGTCGGTAGCCTATTGCTGAGGTGGTGCCTGGCACCTTTACTATTATAACATCTTGTCCAATTGCAATGGTAACCCTCCTTCACATTCTTTCTGAACGTCCCGTCCGTAAGAAATATTGTCTCAGCAGAGTAAATTTGACAGGCGAAAGAAATGTGGAGGAAAACATCCAAGACATAACAAAAGGGCAAAGAAGCGAAAGGCTCCTAAATGGTCATAACTGTTACTGTAAAAATAGGAATAAGTATTAAATTATGATTCAGGGTATATTGTTATATACGTTTTGTATCATAAGGTTAAAAATAGGATAAAAATTAGGGCTAAGTAACTAATATAGTAAATAGGCAGTAGGTACTAACTTAGCAATAATTAAATATAAGATAATATAAGTAAATGTGTAAAAATTTAGCTTGTCACAACTGGTTCCAGCTAGGTTGGTGGCGTGGGCCGCCGGTGACGGGTGCCTTCACGGCGCTGGCCGCTGGGCGGCGCATGTCACCAGTATGGTGGCGTGTGCCGCCGGTGGCGCGTGTCACCGGTGTGGTGGCACGTGCCGCCGGCGGCGCGTGTCACCAGTATGGCGGCGCGTGCGGCTGGTGGCGCGTGTCACCGGTGTGGTGGCGCGTGCCGCCGGCGGCGCGTGTAACCAATGTGGCGACGGGCCGCCGCGGTCGAACAGTATGCCGACGCTGATAATATGCATCCCATGATGTAACTGATATATTATTGTATAAGTAATATAATGTAAGATGGCTAAGTAATGTTGTAACAATTTAATGATAATATGTAAGTGTAATGGACATTGTCAAGGTGCAGCTTTAGACTCTTACCTGATGGAACGCGGCTGTGGGGCCTGCGCGTGGTCGGTGGCTGGATGTGACCAGGTGGTGACATCACCTGGTGATGGTCCTGCTGCCGGCCGGGCGTGGACTCTGCAGTGGTGTAACCTGGAAAAATAAGAAATTAAAGTAGTAAAATTAAGGATAATAAAGATTATGAAAATAAAGGAAATAAATAAAACCCCCCAACCTGTCCCAAGTATAACATATAAGTAAAGGAATAGTTAGAAATAGTTAGTCACAGATAGGTCGGAGTCCCACCGGCGCAAGTAAGAATGATGATGGATGCTAGAAAGAACAAGTATGCGGAATGAAAGTGCGAGAGGAATTAAAGCGAGAACTAGTATGAATGAGAACACTAATATCAAAGGCGCCGATCATGTTGGCGGAGTTAGAAAAAAAAAAAAAAAAAAAAAAAAAAAAAAAAAAAAAAAAAAAAAAACCTAACCTAACCTAACCTAACCTAACCTAACCTAACCTAACCTAACCTAACCTAACCTAACCTAACCTAACCTAACCTAACCTAACCTAACCTAACCTAACCTAACCTAACCTAACCTAACCTAACCTAACCTAACCTAACCTAACCTAACCTAACCTAACCTAACCTAACCTAACCTAATCTAACCTAACCTAACCTAACCTAACCTAACCTAACCTAACCTAACCTAACCTAACCTAACCTAACCTAACCTAACCTAACCTAACCTAACCTAACCTAACCTAACCTAACCTAACCTAACCTAACCTAACCTAACCTAACCTAACCTAACCTAACCTAACCTAACCTAACCTAACCTAACCTAACCTAACCTAACCTAACCTAACCTAACCTAACCTAACCTAACCTAACCTAACCTAACCTAACCTAACCTAACCTAACCTAACCTAACCTAACCTAACCTAACCTAACCTAACCTAACCTAACCTAACCTAACCTAACCTAACCTAACCTAACCTAACCTAACCTAACCTAACCTAACCTAACCTAACCTAACCTAACCTAACCTAACCTAACCTAACGTAACCTAACCTAACCTAACCTAACCTAACCTAACCTAACCTAACCTAACCTAACCTAACCTAACCTAACCTAACCTAACCTAACCTAACCTAACCTAACCTAACCTAACCTAACCTAACCTAACCTAACCTAACCTAACCTAACCTAACCTAACCTAACCTAACCTAACCTAACCTAACCTAACCTAACCTAACCTAACCTAACCTAACCTAACCTAACCTAACCTAACCTAACCTAACCTAACCTAACCTAACCTAACCTAACCTAACCTAACCTAACCTAACCTAACCTAACCTAACCTAACCTAACCTAACCTAACCTAACCTAACCTAACCTAACCTAACCTAACCTAACCTAACCTAACCTAACCTAACCTAACCTAACCTAACCTAACCTAACCTAACCTAACCTAACCTAACCTAACCTAACCTAACCTAACCTAACCTAACCTAACCTAACCTAACCTAACCTAACCTAACCTAACCTAACCTAACCTAACCTAACCTAACCTAACCTAACCTAACCTAACCTAACCTAACCTAACCTAACCTAACCTAACCTAACCTAACCTAACCTAACCTAACCTAACCTAACCTAACCTAACCTAACCTAACCTAACCTAACCTAACCTAACCTAACCTAACCTAACCTAACCTAACCTAACCTAACCTAACCTAACCTAACCTAACCTAACCTAACCTAACCTAACCTAACCTAACCTAACCTAACCTAACCTAACCTAACCTAACCTAACCTAACCTAACCTAACCTAACCTAACCTAACCTAACCTAACCTAACCTAACCTAACCTAACCTAACCTAACCTAACCTAACCTAACCTAACCTAACCTAACCTAACCTAACCTAACCTAACCTAACCTAACCTAACCTAACCTAACCTAACCTAACCTAACCTAACCTAACCTAACCTAACCTAACCTAACCTAACCTAACCTAACCTAACCTAACCTAACCTAACCTAACCTAACCTAACCTAACCTAACCTAACCTAACCTAACCTAACCTAACCTAACCTAACCTAACCTAACCTAACCTAACCTAACCTAACCTAACCTAACCTAACCTAACCTAACCTAACCTAACCTAACCTAACCTAACCTAACCTAACCTAACCTAACCTAACCTAACCTAACCTAACCTAACCTAACCTAACCTAACCTAACCTAACCTAACCTAACCTAACCTAACCTAACCTAACCTAACCTAACCTAACCTATCCTAACCTAACCTAACCTAACCTAACCTAACCTAACCTAACCTAACCTAACCTAACCTAACCTAACCTAACCTAACCTAACCTAACCTAACCTAACCTAACCTAACCTAACCTAACCTAACCTAACCTAACCTAACCTAACCTAACCTAACCTAACCTAACCTAACCTAACCTAACCTAACCTAACCTAACCTAACCTAACCTAACCTAACCTAACCTAACCTAACCTAACCTAACCTAACCTAACCTAACCTAACCTAACCTAACCTAACCTAACCTAACCTAACCTAACCTAACCTAACCTAACCTAACCTAACCTAACCTAACCTAACCTAACCTAACCTAACCTAACCTAACCTAACCTAACCTAACCTAACCTAACCTAACCTAACCTAACCTAACCTAACCTAACCTAACCTAACCTAACCTAACCTAACCTAACCTAACCTAACCTAACCTAACCTAACCTAACCTAACCTAACCTAACCTAACCTAACCTAACCTAACCTAACCTAACCTAACCTAACCTAACCTAACCTAACCTAACCTAACCTAACCTAACCTAACCTAACCTAACCTAACCTAACCTAACCTAACCTAACCTAACCTAACCTAACCTAACCTAACCTAACCTAACCTAACCTAACCTAACCTAACCTAACCTAACCTAACCTAACCTAACCTAACCTAACCTAACCTAACCTAACCTAACCTAACCTAACCTAACCTAACCTAACCTAACCTAACCTAACCTAACCTAACCTAACCTAACCTAACCTAACCTAACCTAACCTAACCTAACCTAACCTAACCTAACCTAACCTAACCTAACCTAACCTAACCTAACCTAACCGCGAGCTGTGCATTGACTTGCAACGTGTGAAGGTTGCGGATCAGTCACCGCTCGTCCAGTGCTCCCGCTGCCTGGGGTACGGCCATAGTAGGAAGTTCTGCACGGAGTCGGTAGACATCTGCAGCCATTGCAGTGGACCGCACATGAAGGCGGACTGCCCAAATTGGCTAGCAGGAATACCGGCATCGTGCAGAAATTGTACTAAGGCTAAGTACCAGAACAACCAGCATAACGCCTTCGACGACTCCTGCCCAATACGGAAGAAATGGGATGCACTGGCCCGGGCAACCATAGCTTATTGCTAAGGTGGTGCCACGTGTTTCTTCTCCGTACATAATTATCCAGGCCAACCTGCAGAGGAAGCAACTGGCTACGCAAGAACTCCTCATAGAAGCTGCAAAGCGCGGAGCTGCCATTGCACTGCTCCAGGAGCCGTATGTGGGCGGGGCTGGAAGTATGAAGAGTTACAGGGGCGTCAGGGTGTTCCAGAACTCTGGTCTTGGAGAGAAACCCACCAAAGCTGCAATAGCCGTGCTTGACCCGGATCTAGTGGTCAAGCCGTACCCTAAACTGACTACCAACAATATCGTCGTGGTAGGGATCCAAACCAGGGCCTGGAACATCACGCTTGTCTCTTATTACTTCGACCCAGACCAGCCCATACAGCCATACCTGGAGCAGCTTAAAAAGGTAGAGCGCAAGACGGGACCTAGCAGGTTGGTCATGGGCGGAGACACCAACGCAAAGAGCATATGGTGGGGAGGGGACACGGATAACGCAAGAGGCGAGGCCATGTGTGGAGCTCTCGGTGAACTTGGGCTGCACGTACTCAACTCCGGAGACACGCCAACCTTCGACACCATCCGGGGAGGTATCAGGTACAGGAGCTACGTGGACGTTACGGCCTGTTCGGCTGATATGCTGGACCTGGTGGACGATTGGAGAGTAGACGAGGGGCTCACCGGTTCAGACCACAATGGCATTGTATTTCGGCTCCTGCTTCAAAAATCTAAAGGGACTAAAATAGAAAGGACGACTAGGACATACAATACTAGAAAGGCAAACTGGGAGCAGTTTTCTGAGAAACTGCCTCACAATTTGCGCAAGTTTGATTTAAATCCGGGACAAATTGACAACATACAGGACATAAACCTTTTGGAAAAAGCAGTACAAAATTATACTGACGCGATAACTGACACATGTAGGGACACTATACCTAAAAAGACAGACAAAACAGTACTTACCTTGCCATGGTGGAGTGTAGAGCTCGCCGCGTTGAAAACCGAAGTCGCCACCAGGAAACGCAGAATCAGGAACGCAGCGCCGGTCCGAAGAGAGGAGGTAGTCCGCCTGTACCTGAAACAGAAAGAAGAGTACGAGTTAGCAGTGCGTAAGGCCCAAACCGAGAGCTGGAAGGAGTTTTGCGGGAAGCAAGACAGGGAGGGGGTCTGGGAGGGGATTTATAGAGTAATCGGGAGGACTCGGATCCGGGAAGAGGACCTGTTACTGGAAAAGGACGGTGAAACCCAGAGTGCAAAGGATTCCGTGAAGCTGTTGGCGGAAACTTTTTACCCCGAAGATAGCGAAGTGGGGGAGAACGTCGAGCATTACGAAGCGAGAAGAAAGGCTGAAGTGGTGAACAGTTGGAGCCGTGATGAACGGCACGATCCGCTGTTCACCATGGATGAACTGAACGCCGTGTGCAAAACCTTCAACCCTAAGAAGGCTCCAGGGGCTGACGGCTTTACGTCGGATATTTGCATCCGGGCAATTGGTTGTGACCCTGAGGTGTTCCTCGCACTGGTAAATAGGTGCCTAGATCGTGGCCTTTTTCCGAAGATCTGGAAGAAGGCTACGGTTGTGGTACTTAGGAAGCCTGGCAAGGACAGCTATACCGCACCCAAGTCATACAGGCCGATTGGACTGCTGCCTGTATTGGGCAAGGTTTACGAGAAGCTGTTGGTCTCCCGTCTCAGATATCATCTGCTGCCGAGAATGAGTACTCGCCAGTATGGGTTCATGCCCCAAAGGAGCACCGAGGACTCCCTCTATACACTAATGCAGCTAATCCGTCGAAAGTTAAACCAGAAACGGCTAATAACATTGGTTTCATTGGATATAGAGGGAGCCTTCGATAGCGCTTGGTGGCCAGCCATCAGAATCCGTCTGGCTGAGGAACAGTGCCCGGTGAATCTGAGGCGGGTGATGGACAGCTATCTCAGCGGTAGGACGGTCACTGTCAGGTATGCCGGCGAGGAGCACACCAGGGCCACAAACAAAGGGTGTATCCAGGGTTCTATAGGGGGACCAATTTTATGGAACCTGATGTTGGACCCATTACTCAGGGAATTGGAAGCCCGGGGCGATTACTGCCAGGCTTTCGCGGATGATGTGGTGCTGATCTTTGACGGTGAGACTGCGCAAGAAATCGAAGAGCGTGCCAACGACTGCCTTGCCTATGTTCGGGCGTGGGGCGTCATAAATAAGCTGAAATTCGCACCGCATAAAACCAATGCGATGGTGATCACGCGGAGGCTTAAATATGACGTCCCTCGCCTGAGCATGGGTGGGGCGGCCGTTGTCATGACAAGGGAGGTGCGACTTTTAGGACTGACAATTGACGACCACCTGACCTTCAACTCTCATATAGCGCACGTTTGCAAAAAGGCGATCGGTATTTATAAGCAGCTCGCAAAGGCCGCGAAAGTGAGCTGGGGATTGCACCCGGAGGTGATTAGGGCAATATATGTTGCAGCAGTAGAGCCCATTATCCTGTACGCGGCAAGCGCCTGGGCGCCCGCGGCAAATAAATTAGGAGCCCAAAAGTATTTCGGGTCTGTGCAACGCGGTTTTGCACAGAAACTCTGTAGGGCCTATAGGACCGTGTCGCTGCATTCCGCACTGGTGTTGGCTGGAATACTCCCCCTCGATCTCCGAGTTCGTGAGATGGCTTCGCTTTACGAAGCCAAGAGGGGAGTGCCCCAGCCAATACTGAGCGGAAGGGAAATCGAACACATGACCTCGGCACTGGCAACCCCACACCCCGCAAAGCGAACCAGCCTGGAGTTCAATTACCTGGTAGACGAGGAACTCTACCATGAAAATAGCGACTTTGATGTCCGCATTTTCACCGACGGCAGCAAGATTGATGGCCGGGTCGGTGCAGCTCTATCCTTGTGGAATAGAGAAACCGAAACCCGAGCCATCAAGCTTGCTTTGCCGTCATATTGTACCGTCTACCAGGCTGAGCTTCTGGCTATTAGCAGAGCGGCTAAGGAGGTCCAGAAATGCAGCGACACCACTTTCGCTATATACAGTGACTCGATGGCGGCTCTCCAGGCTGTAGCGAATCTCGGTTGCCTCCATCCCCTGGCAGTGGAAACCAGAGACACCCTTGCGCACTGTAACATCCAGAACAAGAGTGTCTCCTTGTTCTGGATAAAAGCCCACGCAGGATTGGAGGGAAACGAGAGGGCTGACGTGCTCGCCAAAGAGGCCGCCCTCGGGTCCAAAAAGAAACCGGATTACGATTTGTGCCCGGTCTCATTCGTCAAGCGCGCACTCCGTACGGAGACGCTTGACGAATGGAACCGGAGGTACCAATCCGGAGCGACTGGGGCCGTCACAAAAATATTTTTCCCAGATGCGGTTGCCGCGTATAGGGTAATAAGAAAAATTGACCCCGATAGCGTAATAACGCAGGTTCTGACGGGGCACGGTGGATTCTCTGAGTACTTGAATCGCTTCAAGTGCAAGGAGAGTCCATCGTGTGCCTGTGACCCTGATGTGCAGGAAACCGTTCCGCACATGCTATTTGAGTGCCCCATCTTTGGCAGGCAACGTAATGATGCAGAAACAGAGATGGGGGTAAGCATGTCCAGGGAGAATGCGGCACTCCTGGTATCGGGGAAAAATAGGGATAATTTCCTAGCGTATT